>CM070874.1:175115796-175145796 GCA_036365515.1 Torymus aiolomorphi | reverse complement strand
AGAAATATCAGCCATAAAAATTGACTTAAATTCCTAAACTCACAAGAGATGATTTTTTTACGGTATCTTTCGTGTATTTTCCGCTATTTTAGCCCATTTGCATCCCCCAAGCGAAAGGTTCCGGATCGATTTTCATATCGGCAATTTTTCTATAAAACTATGGCAACATCTTGAAGTAATTTCAGCGGTAACATTTGGCTTAAATTAATAAACTCACGAGAAACGATTTTTTCTCGGCATTTTTCGTGTATTTTCCGCTCTTTTAGCCCGTTTGCGCCCCCCAAGCGAAAGGTTCCGGATCGAATTTAATATCGCCAATTTTTTGCCAGGCTATTGCAACATCTGCAAGAAATATTAGCCATAAAATTAATCTTAAATTAATAAACTCACGAGACATGATTGTTTCTCGTTGTTTCGCGAGTATTCTCCGCTATTTTAGTCCTTTTGCACCCTCCAAGCGAGAGGTTCAGGATCGAATTTCATATCGCCAATTTTTTTGCAACGGTATGGCAACATCTAGAAAAAATATCAGCCATAAAATTTGTCTCAAATTAATAAACTCAAGAGAGATGATTTTTTCACGGTATTTTTCGTGTATTTTCCGCTATTTTAGCTCCTTTGCACCCCAAGCGAAAGGTTCCGGAACGAATTTAATATCGCCAATTTTTTTGCAAGGCTATGGCAACATCTGGAAGAAATATCAGCCATAAAATTTGTCTTAGATTCATAAACTCACGAGAGATGATTTTTTTACGCCATTTTTCGTGTATTTTCAGCTATTTTAGCCCATTTGCACCTCCCAAGCGAAAGGTTCCGGATCGAATTTCTTTTAGCCAATTTTTTTTAGAAGGCTACAACATCTTGAAGAAATATCAACCTTAAAATTTGTCTTAAATTAATAAACTCACGAGAGATGATTTTTTCACGGCATTCTTCGTGTCTTTGCCGCTATTTTAGCCCCTTTACACCCCCCCAAGCGAAAGGTTCCGGATCGATTTTCATATCGGCAATTTTTCTATAAAACTATGGCAACATCTTGAAGTAATTTCAGCGGTAACATTTGGCTTAAATTAATAAACTCACGAGAAACGATTTTTTCTCGGCATTTTTCGTGTATTTTCCGCTCTTTTAGCCCGTTTGCGCCCCCCAAGCGAAAGGTTCCGGATCGAATTTAATATCGCCAATTTTTTGCCAGGCTATTGCAACATCTGCAAGAAATATTAGCCATAAAAATAATTAATAAACTCACGAGACATGATTTTTCTCGGTGTTTCGCGAGTATTGTCCGCTATTTTAGTCCCTTTGCCCCCCCCCCCCCCCCAGCGAGAGGTTCTGGATCGAATTTCATATCGCCAATTTTTTGCAAGGTTATGGCAACATCCAAAAGAAATATCAGATATAAAATTTGTCTGTAATTAATAAACTCACGAGAGATGATTTTTTTACGGTATTTTTCGTGTATTTTCCGCTCTTTTAGCCCCTTTGCACCGCCCAAGCGAAAGATTCCGGATCGAATTTAATATCGCCAATTTTTTTGCAAGGCTATGGCAACATCTGGAAGAAATATCAGCCATAAAATTTGTCTTAGATTCATAAACTCAGCAGAGATGATTTTTTCACGGTATTTTTCGTGTATTTTCAGCTATTTTAGCCCATTTGCACCCCCCAAGCGAAAGGTTCCGAATCGAATTTCTTTTAGCCAATTTTTTTTACAATGCTATGGCAACATCTTGAAGAAATATCAGCCATAAAATTTGTCTTAAATTAATAAACTTACGAGAGATGATTTTTTCACGATATTTTTCGTGTATTTTCAGCTATTTTAGCCCATTTGCACCCGCCAAGCGAAAGGTTCCGGATCGATTTTCATATCGGCAATTTTTTTACAAAGCTATGGCAACATCTTGATGTAATTGCAGCCATAAAATTGGTCTTAAATTAATAAACTCACGAGACATGTTTTTTTCTCGGTATTTTACGTGTGTTTTCCGCTATTTTAGCCCATTTGCACCCCCCAAGCGAAAGGTTCGGGATCGAATTTCAGATCGCCAACTTTTTTGCAAGGCTATGGCAACATCTGGAAGAAATATCAGCGATAAAATTTGTCTTAAATTAATAAACTCAGATGGTATCAATTTTTTTGTAATGTATTGTCTTGTCGGGGTGGTTTTAGGGATGATTTTGGGGGATAATCACTTTGGAAATAACTTTTTTTATTAGTTTGTACATGTTTTATGCATATCTGTAATAGGTAATATCAAAAAAACCGAATTTAGAAATTTTCGATATTTTATTCACGATGAACGTTCAGAACTTCAAACACATCGAAGGCTTCTGTTTTGGTGCATGTGACGCGTGTACCTTGAACCCAGTTTGTACAACGTAGAGTTAGTTGTTAGTATTCAATGAATACATAGTTGTTTTACCCATCGTTTCTGTGATTGAGAATTACCCGGCGAACCTCTGCGTTGATCCCCGGTAGAGCGTCACAAGTGGCGTCCAACGTGGGGCCACGATAAAGGCCGTGGCATAGTGAAAGGGATCTGCGTCGTGATTTCACCCTCGCGGCGCGCACACACAACTGGGAACCGCGAGTGGGAAGCATTCGGGCGGCCATTTTGAAGTCCGACCGCGTGCAAAGTTTTTGGAAAGTCACGCGTATGATATTCAGGCAGACGCTTATGTTATGCTTTCAATGTCATTATTGATATTTTCACTTCGCATTCTATAGCTATAGAATATAATATTACTTATAAGCTTATAAGTAATTGCAATTTGCTCGTGCTTGACGAATTAAATGTGTTTTAAGGAATTCTCTCATGCCAAATTTGCTATAGCTTTAGCCACGTGGCGCGTAGAATTGCATCGTGTTCAGAAAGTCGTTGAGATTTAAGAGTAAACTTCATGAACATTATTGCTCGACAGAATCACTTATTTTAGACTATTGTGTTATATAAGAATTTTAAATTGATTTTGCGTGTGAATGGCTGATTGTACAGCAATAATCTTTGCAATTGTGAGAGTGTTGTAATTTTCGCCGTAATTTTGATTTCGATCGTTACGATTTTTCTCTCCTTTGATTTACGGTTGAAAGACTAGTCGCGCGTAACCAATTTCCCTTGCATCAACAACTTCCATTCCTATTCTAATTTAGTCTTGTAAAAATATGCTCGGTGTAGTAAATTTTAGTTAGAATTTAGGTTGCTCGTTAGCGCCTGTGCTTATTGTAGTATTATTGTACTTTGGTATTGCATTGGTATTGCACGACTTTCTGCGCAGTTGACTGCCTATAGGTGCTTGGGTTTTAGGATTATTGCTTTGGTTAATTTTGCAAATAGTTGTGAGTGCATTTGAATTTACATTTATTTTCTCTTGTTCTATTTTGAGATTTTAAGTTTAGAAGCAAAAATAAATTTTTGCAGAGCTATAAGCAAGCTAACTAAGAAACCACTAGTTGCAATGGGGAATTCGGATAGATGGTTGATTCCGCTAGGCCTGGAGGAAGATTATTTCGGAAAGGTTAATTATTTCGGTCGTCAAATAGATCAGTTATTTGATGGAGAAGTTGCCTGCTGGTGCGAGAGGTTAGGGTTGAACTTCAAAGCCCGCGCATCCGAATTACGGGATAGGCTACAGCGATATGAGATGAGAAGACTTTTCAGGACAAATGCAGCTCCTTGAGAGAGCAGTCATCGTCGTTACCCAATAATAAATTTTCAGTAGCCAGTTCGACAGCAGCTGTAGCTTCTGGGCTTCAGTCTAGAGTAGGGTCGGTCGTCCATAACGTGCCGGCATTGACGAGGCAGTCCGACGGAACGTTCAGTGATCATTTTTCACCTGAATCGCTGTCGCAAACCTTCTTATCGCAGTTTCGCAGGGATGTTAGGAAGTCGGAGCGGGCACACAGTGGGGAAAGATGGACAAAATTCTGTAGATTCCACAATTCTTGATGGATCGTGGTCAATTTTTTTTTAAAATCTTTGTATTGCCTTCTACTTTAAGGAAAACCTGCGGCAAATCCGGAAAAAGAGAATTTAATAGCACTTTAGCTCGTTAAAGATAGCCTGCTGCGAAACTTAAATTTTGCACGAGGTGAACTTCAACAATGACACTGTAATTCACAAAATTTTCACTTGTAAACTCTAAACTCATTAATCCATGATGTCTGACACTCATAAAACCCACAAACCCATCCACCTCGACCCCATAAATCCATAAAGAAATAACTCCATAGAAACCATAAACCCTATATTTGTTATACATTAAGCGTATAATAATAAACACATAAATACACTTACTTCGAAACTCATAACCTCAGAAACCTCTAGATCAATAAACCATAAACCCATAAACCCTAAACCCATAAACACTAAACCCATGAACCCCAAACCCACAAACCCACAAACCCATAAACCCTAAACCCACAAACCCCAAACCCACAAACCCTAAACCCACAAACCCCAAACCCACAAACCCTAAACCCACAAACCCCAAACCCACAAGCCCATAAACCCTAAACCCACAAACCCCAAACCCACAAACCCACAAACCCCAAACCCACAAACGCACAAACCCACAAGCCCATAAACCCTAAACCCACAAACCCTAAACCCACAAACCCCAAACCCACAAACCCACAAACCCACAAGCCCATAAACCCACAAACCCCAAACCCACAAACCCACAAGCCCATAAACCCACAAGCCCATAAACCCTAAACCCACAAACCCTAAACCCACAAACCCACAAACCCACAAACCCACAAGCCCATAAACCCTAAACCCACAAACCCTAAACCCATAAACCCTAAACCCATAAACTCTAAACCGTAAACCCGTAAAACCACAAATTGCCTAAGCTTCATTCGTTTCGGTTCAATTAATACCTACTTACACATATCACCACGTGAAGGTTGAAGTTAGGACTTTGATATGCTCTTTTTTTTTACTTTTTTTTTTAGTTTTAAAATTTTTTTTCAACTTTTTTTTTTTTTACTTTTTTTTTTAATTTTTATTTTATTTCCAGTGTAGTTAAGTAATATGTAAAATGAAAATTTAAATATGTATTTTATTATGTAAAATAGAACATTTTTTAACAAAAGCTTCTTTATTTATTTTAATAATTCTTTTGCTTCCGAAGTGAGCTCCTTTTCCTCTCGATCTTTGGTGTATCTTAAAGGAATTATTTGAGGGTCAGAAATAATAAGCATGTGATGCATTATATCTATATTTGTATTTGTTCTGTGAAACATTCTACTGTGTTGACTGCGGGCTTTTCGGAAAAGTTTATTACTAGCTTCCTGTGGTTCTTCTGAAAACCATCCTATTGGTGCAGGATAATTTTGTATAATCTCAAATCCATGTATTAAAACTTTGTGAACAGAGGGAGGCATGGGGTACCATGGATATAAATGAACACATAGTTTAGCTGTTTGCAAACAGTATGCTTTAAATTTGTCTACATTTATTTCTTTTCGTTGTGAAATTACTTGCAAAACTGTATGTAATCGAACTAAAAGATTTTCATCTATTTCTATAATTTTTGAGACTTCTGCAGCTTTACTAAAAAACTCACGACTAACATTTCCGGTGTTTGTTGTTCCAGCACCTTGTTTCACCACGTCAACAGTCAGATTTAAACGAAGTCTTAATAACTTTTGATTCCTTTGTTTTCTTTCTTTCTTTAATTCTTTGTTTGGCCCCATTGCTGATCCCTTTTTAAAGTCTAAATTATAAGAAACGTGTAATACATATTCCATGAAACGGATCCAACTATGTAGAATGGGAAATCCAAACTTATAGCAGTTCGTATTGCAAGAAAGTGTCTGTAAGTATTCTATATTATTAATATACTTTGGGCCAACCTTACATATGTTGCAACATTTTGTAGCAGAATGTTCTGTTAATATGTTGTTTTCTTTGCCATCTAACATAGAACACCATAGATCAAATTTTACTTCGAATGTCATACCTTTAAATGTAAAATTATATAATTTCACTTTATCCAAGATGTTCATGTAGTAATTATAGTTTTTCTTCACAGTTTCAGGAGTTTCTTTTATAAACTTAAAATTAATTGGGCGGCAATATGATACTGAGGATGGTTTAACATTAGTCCATAAAACTGTATCATTAGCTGTTATCTGAAGTGGGACTAAAGTTGTCATAAGTACTGATGCATCAGAATGATCTAGACAAATCTCTTCATTGTCTGAGTCGCTGCTATCTGAACTCTGATCACTAACATTTTGATTCTGGTTAAACCACTTTTGTCTAGTAGTTTGTTGATCGGAAGCACCATCCATTCCCCACTTTACTAAAAATACTAATTTTTTTTCTGATAATTTTTCCAAAATTTCTGGATTGAGAGTAGAAAGTATTCGCTGTAATGTATGATCCAGTATAGAAATAATATTAACCTTTGATCCACAACTAGTAGTATGAATGTGGTCTGGAAAACAATCATTTTTTGCTTTTGTCAATAATTTATAATGGGGATAAATCTGATTGCCATGAATATCTTTATTATGTAAGCGTAATTTCTCATATTTAGCTTTTGATAAATCTAAATCTACATACATAGCTAAGCTTTTGTTAACATTTACAGATTGGATGATGTTAATAGATGATGAAGATTCAGATTTTGGCTGTCTAATAAGATCTTTCTCATTTATCTTAAGAGCTTCCATGAGTTCTTCTCTAGAATAATTTTTAGAAAGTTCGGCAGACCGTCTTTTCTTTGTCTTTGAACTACCTTCTTCATATGATAAACGCGGCCTGCCTCTTTTTACCTTATTAGATTCATTAGATTGATCATTATTATCGATATTATCCAATTCTTTTTCGTTTGAAGTTTGCAGCTGTGATGTTGAGGGTTGTGATAAATCGAAAATACAATCTTTTTGCAGAAATGCAGTGTTCTTATGTATAAAACGATCTTTTTTACGACAAACTTCATTCCACTTTGTATTAAAATTTGGGAAAAATGTAGTAATTAATTGAGTTCTTAAAGATTTTTCTTCATCCTCGGATAGAGAATACTTTGATTTTAATTGAGATATTACATAATCGTGTTTACTATTCTTATCAGTTTCTTTACATTTCCAGAGAAGATCACAAAGGTCAGAGTATTTCACATGAAACGATGTCATTTTAGAAATTAAATTATAAGTATCAGAAACAAAATTTTTTTATATGTTTGTATTTATTATAAGGAATAAGTACTATAAATAATTATTATAAAAAACTATAGCTTAAATTATAATATCAGTATATAAACTCAATCATAATTAACTAAAAAATGTAATTATAAGGATCTTTGTAGCCGTTAACTTTTTAGGATTAATAGTAAAGAAAATCAGTATGTCAGGTATCGCAGTACAATTTATGTCATAATTACATTAGAAGTAATTGTGTAACAAACTTAAACTAAAGACATTTTTTAAAAAGTTGTTTTTTTAATGAATAAAAATAAAATAAGTTGAACATTTAGAAGATCAGGTTCTATGAGATGAGCGTTAACAGGATTATTGGGTTCTTAATTTATGGGCTGGGGGCTTAATGGGCATATATGTTGCAGTTTTCTGAATTAAAGCTTTAATACATAATTCTAGAACCTTGTAGATTTACGATGTCCAGAGTTACGGATTTGTAGAATAATGGTAGAAATTATAAATAATGAATTTGGAGATATATAAGTTTATAGATTTTCGAGTTGGTACGTTTAAGATAGATGCCTTTTTCGATTCATTGAAGTATAAGTGTCTAATTGTTAAAGATAAATATATGAGTTAATAGAATAATAGAATAAATAAATTTCTAAATTTTGCTTTATGGGATTTTAGCTTACGAGTTTCTGTGTATATGCGATTATTACATTATAAACTGAATATGAAAATACAGTTTTATAATTTCATAGATTATACGTTTTATGGATTAAAAGGTTTAAGGATTGATAGGATTATGGGTTGGTGAGTTTCTTCATTTTATGGGTTAGTGGGTTAATGTACTTATGGGTTGGTGGGTTTCTTGATTTTATGGGTTAATGTACTTATGAGTTGGTGGGTTTTTTGATTTTATGGGTTGTTGGATTGTTTGAGATTACGGATTAATGGGTTAATGAGTTGATGAGTTTATGGGTTAATAGATTTATCGGTTGGCGGGTTTTTTGGAATTACGGGTTTATGGGTTGATGGGTTGATTAGTTATGGGATTTTTTATTATGGTTTATTTATTATGGGTTGAGAGATTTATGGGTTGTTGGGTTTTTCGAGATTACGGATTTAAGGTTTATGGATTTAGGGATTACGAGTTTAGTGTAGATAGGTTTAGTGTTTATGAGTTTAGAGAAGATGGGTTTAGAGTGTATTGATTTAGGGTAAATAGATTTAGGGTTCATGTAATTATGGTTTATAAACTTATGGTTTATGTAATTATGGTTTATGGGTTTAGCGTTTATGGGTTTAGGGTTTATGGGTTTAGGGTTTGTGGGTTTAGGGTTTGTGGGTTTAGGGTTTATGGGCTTGTGGGTTTGTGGGTTTGTGGGTTTGGGGTTTGTGGGTTTAGGGTTTATGGGCTTGTGGGTTTGTGGGTTTGGGGTTTGTGGATTTGTGGGTTTATGGGCTTGTGGGTTTGGGGTTTGTGGGTTTAGGGTTTGTGGGTTTATGGGCTTGTGGGTTTGTGGCTTTGGGGTTTGTGGGTTTATGGGCTTGTGGGTTTGTGGGTTTGGGGTTTGTGGGTTTATGGGCTTGTGGGTTTGTGGGTTTGGGGTTTGTGGGTTTAGGGTTTGTGGGTTTGGTGTTTGTGGGGTTAGGGTTTATGTGCTTGTGGGTTTGGGGTTTGTGGGTTTGTGGGTTTAGAGTTGAGGCTTCATGGGCTTGTGGGTTTGTGGGTTTGGGGTTTGTGGGTTTAGGGTTTGTGGGTTTATGGGCTTGTGGGTTTGTGGGTTTGTGGGTTTATGGGCTTGTGGGTTTGTGGGTTTGGGGTTTGTGGGTTTGTGGGTTTATGGTTTATTGATCTAGAGGTTTCTGAGGTTATGAGTTTCGAAGTAAGTGTATTTATGTGTTTATTATTATACGCTTAATGTATAACAAATATAGGGTTTATGGTTTCTATGGAGTTATTTCTTTATGGATTTATGGGGTCGAGGTGGATGGGTTTGTGGGTTTTATGAGTGTCAGACATCATGGATTAATGAGTTTAGAGTTTACAAGTGAAAATTTTGTGAATTACAGTGTCATTGTTGAAGTTCACCTCGTGCAAAATTTAAGTTTCGCAGCAGGCTATCTTTAACGAGCTAAAGTGCTATTAAATTCTCTTTTTCCGGATTTGCCGCAGGTTTTCCTTAAAGTAGAAGGCAATACAAAGATTTTAAAAAAAAATTGACCAGGATCCATCAAGAATTGTGGAATCTACAGAATTTTGTCCATCTTTCCCCACTGTGGGGCAGTACAAGAAGCAGATGGTCAGCAATTTTGCGTTTCTGATGCTGTCCATGCTAAGGTGCAGACGCGCAACAGTTTACTCGTTTCCAATGGACAGCTGCAGCAAATCAGTATTAGTTCTAATCCAGAAGCACTATCAACGAGGTGTCATTGCGATTCCGTGCACGCATTCGATAGTAGTAGGTTTAGGGAGTTGAATGTGGATTTGAGTACTGTGTCATCCGTATCGAATTTAAACTCAGTAAATTTCGCTGATCTCTTTGTTGCTGCGCGAACTGGTTCGCTTATCGATAGGACGTCATTCATTTCAGAGTCAGCGTCGTCGTCGCAGCCTGTAAGCCTGGGCACTAGCAATGCAGTTGTTACTACCGTCAATTCGAGTTGTTGTTTAGCTCCAATTTCTGCTACAGCTATTAGTACAAGAGTTAATAGGTTAGTTGCTTCAAGTTTAGTACCGCAAGGTAGTAGTAGGGCTAATTCATAGAGTAGGCTGAGAGATGCAGGAATTTCGCATCCGGCGGTAAACTTCGAGCAATCAAGCGGAACTACAAGAGAGTCTACAAAAGAAATTCGATCCGGAAGCTTTCGCTTGGGCGGTGCAAATGAGCTAAAATAGCGGAAAATAAACGAAAAATACCGTGAAAAAATCATCTCTCGTCAGTTTATGAATTTAAGACAAATTTTATAGCTGATATTTCTTCCAGGTGTTGCCATAGCTATGCAAAAAAATTGACGATATTAAGTTCAATCCGGAACCTTTCGCTTTGGGGGTGCAAATGGGCTAAAATAGCGGAAAATATACTAAAAATACCGTGAAAAAATCATCACTCGTGAGTTTATTAATTTAAGGCAAATTTTATGGCTGATATTTCTTCCAGATGTTGCCATAGCCTTGTAAAAATATTGGCGATAAGAAATTCGATTCGGAACCTTTCGCTTGGGCGGTGTAAAAGGGCTAAAATAGCGGAAAATACACGAAAAATACCGTGAAAAAATCATCTCTCGTGAGTTTATTAATTTAAGGCAAATTTTATGGATGATATTTCTTCGATATGTTGCCATAGCCTTCAAAAAATATTTGCGATAAGAAATTCGATCCGGAACCTTTCGCTTGGGGGGTGCAAAGAGGCTAAAATAGCTGAAAATACACGAAAAATACCGTGAAAAAAACCATATCTCATGAGCTTATTAATTCGAGACAAATTTTACGACTCAAAATAATTTATTATGTTGCAGTGAACTTGTAAAAAAATTGGAGACATGAAAATGAATTCAGAACCTTCCGCTGGGGAGGGGGGTTCAAAGGGTCTAAAATAGCAAGAATACAGGAAAACTACCGTGAAAAAATCATCTCTCGTGAGTTTATGAATTTAAATCAAATTTGATGGCTGATATTTCTTCCAGATGTTGCCATAGCCTTGTAAAAAAATTAGCGAAAAGAAATTCGATCTGGAACCTTTCGCTTAGGAGGTGCAAATGGGCTAAAATAGCAGAAAATACACGAAAATACCGTGAAAAAATCATCTCCCGTGAGTTTATGAATTTAAGACAAATTTTATGGCTGACATTTCTTCCAGATGTTGCCATGGCCTTGGAAAAATTTTGGCGATATGAAATTCGACCCGGAACCTTCCGCTTGGGGGATGCAAACGGGCTAAAATAGCTGAAAATATACGAAAAATACCGTGAAAAAATCATCTCTCATGAGTTTATTAATTGGAGACAAATTTTACGGCTGAAAATAATTTATTGTGTTGCTATCAACTTGTAAAAAAATTAGGGACATGAAAATCGATCCGGACTTTTCGCTTAGGTGCAAAGGGGCTAAAATAGTGAAAAATACACGGAAAATACCGTGAAAAAATCATCTCTCGTGAGTTTATGAATTTAAGACAAATTTTATGGCTGATTTATCTGACAGATATTGCCATAGCCTTGTCAAAATATTGGCTATATGAAATTTGTTGAAGGTATGAAATCTGTGCTTGTTAAAGGCAGAGCACCAAAAAATCTCCATACTGATCGAGGCAAAGAATTTTATAACACGGATTTTCAAAAACTTATGAAAACACACAAAATAAAGTTATATTCAACCTATAGCAATCTAAAAGCAGCGATATGTGAACGCTTCAATCGCACGCTAAAAAGTGCAATGTGGAAAAAATTCAGTTTGAGAGGCAACTGCAAGTGCACGAAAAGAAGTTTTGTTGAGCCGCTCGCTAAAACGCTATTGGTGCGCTTACACTGCCGAGTGAACGAGCCGCTCTCTCAGGTTTGGTGCGTGAGACGCCAATATTCGTGCTCCCGCGCAACAAGGATTTTGGAAAGTGGTGCACTCTAGTGATTGGCAAACTACGCACTGTCTTTATGGCATCTGAACGTCCAACATCCAACGGCAACGGCAACGATCGTCTTAATTGATCATCATTGTATTGTTTTTATAAGTTTTATATATTAAATTTATAAATTAATATTGCTGTTGTAGTCTTTCAAGTTACAATGAACGAGTTCCTACAAAAATATAAGTTACCCCAAGAACTAAGGGATATTTTTCACAGTAAGTATACAATGTTTACATTCGTAAAACGTAACCTATAAGATTTTAATATATTATGATATGTGTGTGTGTGTGTGTGTGTGTGTGTGTGTGTGTGTGTGTGTGTGTGTGTGTGTGTGTGTGTGTGTGTGTGTGTGTGTGTGTGTGTGTGTGTATATATATATATATATATTTATTTATATTTGCGTGCACGCATGCAGTTTTTATTTTTATTTGTAAATTTTGCATTTTGGTTAAATGTTTTCGTTTAATTATTAAATTTTGATGATCTTCCCGATCCTGCGCCTTGTCTCTCAATTAAAAATATTACAACACATTTTATAGCTTCTCGATATCGTTTGTAATTATAAGTTTTATTTTCCTCGCTGAATTGTAATGCCTAGCTTATAAGTTTTATAATTTGTTAATAAATAAAAAAATTGCTAATTATACAATTTACTTTATTATTAAACTCTTTCACAAGCATATTTTTCTGTTACATGTACCGCATTGCATGGGCATGGGTAATATAAAAGTTTCGAAAAAATTTAAAAAAAAAACTTTTTATGGACGCAAGAATAAGAAACTTCTAAGATATAAAATCTGAGTCTGAAAGTGATATATCTAACGAAAAATGAGGCCTTATTTTATTTGTATTTGTAGTAGAGTTATTTTCAATGGAACAATCGCTTATATCAATCCATTTTAACGGAGCACCGTCCGCCAGCCGTTGAGTGTTCGTAACGGCGAAAATTGTATGCCAGTAGTACACCAACAGGCCTAGGCGGCGCCGCTCTCCGAAATCGTTGGTGCGTCGGAACTCGAAAATTGGCGCGCCACTCACCAAAACTGAGAGAGCGGCTCGTTAACTCGGCCGTGTAGTCGCACCAATAGAGTTTTAGCGAGCGGTTCAATAAAACCTCTTTCCGTGTGGCTAGATATTTTACCTGATTTACTTACCATATACAATAATCGTAAACATCGTACTATCGGTGTAAAATCTAAAGATGTAACATCCGGTAACGAAGCAGATATACTGCGGAAATTTACTCGTAAAATAACTAAGAAGATTAAGCCAAAATTTAAAATTGGTGACAAAGTTCGAGTGAGCAAGGCTAAAGCAGTATTTGATAAAGGATATACTCCAAATTGGTCTACAGAGATATTTACAATTGTACGTATAGCAGGTACAAATCCAACGACTTACCATCTGAAGGACTATCAAGATCAGCCCGTCTCAGGAGGTTTCTACGAGCAAGAACTACTCAAAGCCAAGTATTCATATATTTATCTTGTAGAAAAAGTAAAAGTAATAAAGAAAAAAGGAAGTAAAATTTTTGTCAAATGGCTTGGCTTTGATAATTCACATAATAGTTGGACTGAGAAAAAAGATATGTAATCATGCAAATGTTTTTTAAATAAAAACAATTTTTTAAAGTTAAACAAAGAGTTTTGTTTATTAATAATCAAAAAATTATACACATATTTTTCGCAATTCTTAAACATTATATATTTTCGCAATACTTAAACATTATTTTTCGCAAATACTTAAACATTAACATATATTTCCGCAGTACTTAAAATTATTTACCGCTAAACTCAACGCTTGAACCGCCGTTGTATATAATAAATAATTCATATTTATTCGCTGCATCCTGGAGATTGACGAAGAATTTCTCGTCTTGTTGAATAGCGTCTGACACTCTCTTTGGCATGAAAACATCAAACTCACTCTCCAGTTCAGCCACGACTTTTTCTCCATATTTCGTCGTCACAGCCTTCAGACTAGTCACCGTGTACCGCTGGCCCTTGGTCAGATCAACCAACCTTTTTGTTGGCAGGAATCCTCCACGGGTAATGGTGTTCAGTTTTGTAAAATCCATCTGTAACAGAAAAATTGAAAAAAATGTTTAGTTTTTTTAAAATATGAGAAAAAAATAGAAGAGAAACAATTACTTTAAGAAAAAAAATACAAACCTTAGATTTCTCTCCTTTTCTTACTACTACTTCTAGTATTTTCCTCACAATGTCTTTTTAAGACGAGGAGCGAAGCTGCAGGAAGCGGCTGCGAGACAGCGAGAAGCGACTGCGAGACAGCAGGAAGCAGCTGTGCAACTGAAGTACTCTGCTGCCAGGCTGGAGGAAGTAGCGATGAGATCTACTGCTGCTGTTGCTGAAGACTGTTGCTGAGAGGCTCGACTAATCGAATGAGCTCCTGCTCTCGCGGCGCTTCATTATATAAGAGCTCTCCTGCGGCGTTCGGCGGCTCGCGTTCCCCCTCTCCAGCAACTTCTTCGTTCTCATTGGCCGGCTTTTCCCCCACCACCACCACTCCTGCCCTATAGTGGCCCCAGGGTAGTGTGTCGGTGGTTCCAGGTTGTAGGCAGCGTTTGTCGTCATGTGCACTGAGAGCAATTTTCCTCTCTTTCTCAGTGTGGATGTTGTGCGACGAGACCTGACGTTCCGCTGCTCTCGAGTGATGATGACGTTCTCTCGGAGGCATTTCATGTAGTCTTCAGGGGTGATTGTGGTTTTAACCACAGAAGTCTTCACTCCTTTGGCCTTCTTGATGGGTTTTTCGTTTTGTACTTTCACGCTGTACATTTTGCTCCGCAGCCCGATAAATTCCAGCATGATCTCACCATTGCACTCGTCCTTCATCAAGCCGACGATTTTCTTGTTGGCACGAGACATATTGAATGGATTAACTTAAGGATAGTCTGATGTGTCGAACTCGTGGATGTCTTGTCGCATTACATCGTACACGTTAACGCCTGTAACTTCATAAATCAGACTATCCGTATCGGCGTATAGCAACTTGCCTCTATCTCCTACACGATCTCGCATATAGTCGTAGTGGAACCTGTACACAAGTGTTTTTGACAGGTCCAGAACTGACAATCCAATGTAGATTGGCTTTCTTATGCGGATCTCTGTTCGCAACAGCTGCACAGCGACGAGGTCTTCATCAAAAATGTCAGAGCTGTGAAAATTTGGCCGTGCGATGAGTGCCTCAGCTCCATAGCGACCTTTCCATTTATTGACTAGCTTTACGTCAACACGTTTCCTCTCGTTCTCCATCGTCTTACCATACACAGCGTTGTTGAAGAGTTTGAAAAGCATTTTCTCAAACTCATTTTTGGCTTCCTTCCTTTTTGCGCTGTTGAAGTCGATATACTTTTTTAGCCAAGGCCTCTGCTTGAATTGTATGACTCGATGGACTTTGATGAGAACCAGACCATTTTTCAAGGCCTGTCTAAGTGCTCGATAGTGAAGCACGTAACAAGTTTTGTCGTGAAGCGTCGTCATAAGTTTATGCTGTTTTGAGCCACGAGGCGCCATGTGCTCGGCACAGAACGGTAGATCTTTATGAGAATCGTGTAGAGTTTCAGGATACTTCAGGTCCACCTCGACAAAGTATCCAAAGTCACAGTCATCGGGAATGTCGAAGAAGTTTGGTTCATTGACATTCTCGACCCACTTGAAGCCGCCATAGGGGAAGGATTCAGTCATTGCCCAACCGTACAAATTGTTGACGTCGAAATACATCAAATATTTTTCGTCCTCGTTAGCGTTGTAACCATCCTTCATGTACGGGTTGTTCGCTTTTGCATATCGATTGCAACACTGGCTGATTCCTCCCCGTATGCCGCGCTCGATGAACAGCAACATGTCAACATCGGTAAGAAGTTCAAGTTTGATCTGTGAAAAATTATTTTTTATTAAATACGAATTTTTAATTAAATTTAAGTGAATCATACCTGTGTATTTTTTAGCATGGCATCACAAGTCAATCCGGGCGTAGTGTAATAATGGGCAGGATCCAACTTATAAGCTTCAAGGCAGTTATTTCTAAAGTTCTCAAAAACTTCAGCCAATAGGATAACGTCTGTCTTGAGATATAAGTCAGAGTACTGCCCTAAATCTTGAATACTGAAACTCTGCCAAACATTCTGAGCATGCTCATAATCCTCATCGCTGATATAAGCATCATATAAGCTGCTGAAGAAGTCATCTTTCGAAGGGAGATTTGGCTCGTTTAGCTTTTCGAACGATGAGACATAGTCGTATGGAAAAACTCCTTTTCTTTTCAATAGAGAAATTTGTTCATCGCATAGACCATCTTCTTTAAACATTCGCTCCAGAGTATTCAGTTTCTCCAAATATGATGCCAACTTATCTAGCGATGAAGCCATAAACTTGAACGAGTCGATGAATCGCAGTTTTATATCTGTACCTCCACAAACTTTGTAAAAGATATGTATTTTTCTTTTGTTTGTGGAAGTAGCGAAACTCGACCTGGGAAGCATGTCGCTATTTCTCTTATAAAGAGATGAGAATCGTATCCGCTCAAGTTGTGAAAAACTATGGGGATCGTTCTCGAGTCCTAGAAGCCGAGGTTACATTTGCTATGTGCAGGTCCACGATATCTGTAATAATTTTTAGTTATGAGAGAGAGAGAGAGAGAGAGAGAGAGAGAGAGAGAGATAAATACTCACTTTCCCATGAAATGGCAATGATCACGTACTCTGGTCTTCCTTGGTAAATGGCTTCTCGCAAATATGACATAGACGTGCTCCATCAAACATAATTTTTTCGAGCGATGTTAGATTATTCTTAGGCTTTGGATTTTTGTACGAGTCATTCAATTTCACAGCCAGAGAGTGAAGACTCTGCACAAACCATTTGGCTGGAGATTCGGCTTATTCATCCTCTTGTCTATAACTCTTATATTCCGAGAGAGAGTCATTGTAACTACATTTAATTAAGAAGCCCACACTAAATGGCACGTGATGCTGGTAAGCTCGTTCATCATCAATCACAGGCTTCAATATACATTCAAAGTCAGCGTATATAACGAACGGCACACGATTCTTAAAACCAAAGTTCGTAAACTCCAGAGTATTGTTTTTTACAGATGGAAATATAATTTTGCACTGATTAATTTTTTTACAGTCAATCATATGCTTCATTTGTTTTTCTTCAGTTATGAAATAGTGCAGACATCGATCACAGATGAAAGTTTTATGTCCGTGAGAAGATAGCTGTTTACTGCACAGTCTTGATAAATTTTTTGTCCACACATAATGGAATTTAAATTCGATGGTAACATCATCGAGAGACGAGCCATCTTCATCTTCGTCAACTAATTATTTTCGACAAGTAGTAAATTGATGTGTTTTTCTTTTTTAGCAGCTGTCAAATGTCTTGGTAAGACATCAAACGCTTCTCTTTGTTTCTTCTTTAAATAATACACATTCACAGAAATGTCATTTTGTTTCTCAAACTTACCAACTTTTCTCGGATCAACTGGAAAATCGATTCCCTTAAAGTTAAGATCGTTTTTATGTGATACATAGGTCACCATTCGATTGGCATGTGTCTTACCAGGGTGTAGTGCCGATAGAATTGCCCATTTAAAACATTCATCGTCCTCATTTTCTACGTTTATACATGCCTTCTTATTCTTGATGAATGGCGGCAAATCAATGTATGAGCTCCCTCTCATCGGATTAAACTTGTAAATATTAACAACTAGATTTAAAATTGATTTAAGCGACCAGCCTGACTCGCGCTCTTGGAATTCTTCCATATCCGTGTCGATTGGATTTTGCACGTTCATTACAAACCATTCATTCAAGTCCGTAGTCGAATATATCGGAGCTGTTTTCGTGTTGAAATATTTTATTTCAATTGTCTCTTCACCATCTTTAACTATCCCGTACTCGGCCGCTAACACTGTGTTCACTTTCAAAGGTTCTTTAAGAATTTCACTCACTTTTTCAATAAATTCCTTCTGAGCGTCTCTCATAAAAGTTAATAAATCCAGGTGTCTATGGTTTGTGATGACACCCGTCTTTATTCTATTCTCGAAAGCTGATTCAACATCATCCCAGCTTACTGAGGGGCCATTTTCACTCGCTTGTAGTCCGGCACCCACCACTCGATGTTCACTCAACAAGCGTAGAACACTTTTTATGAGCACGATGGCAGCTTGCAGTTTTTGCCTATCAGCCACTGTTAAGTCCGCCACCTCAGGCCTACGCTGAGCCAATTTTTCAGCTTCGACTAAAGCGTTGCGACCAAGCATAATCCAATTATTCACATCATCTTGATCAGCAGCACCACTTAAAGCAAACCGATACGATTTACATAGCATGAGAGCGGTATTTTTGAAATACTGAGGCATCTTGAGCCACTGACCGCACGAGGCAGTCGAATGACTTTCTACCGCACGCACACCTCCTTTTATCTAAAAAATTCGAAAAAAGAGATCGATTCTGATTGGTTCTTGATGTCGTGGTGGGAGGAAAAATAACGCGATTGGTTATACAAAATAGGAAGGATGAGTATAAAATACCAGCAAGACGATAAAAAACCTCATTCGCTCCTTTGCTCTCGATCGGGAACAGTCACCGCAGCAAGATGAAGTATATTGTTGATGTGCAAGGTTTCAAAATTACCTTGAATGAATTCGTCTTCAAGGAAGTAGCCATCATCCCTCTCGAGGAAGATCCTACACCGTCGGTTTTTCTATTTAAACCGCCTTATGCATGGGACAAATTGTTGGAGAAAAACAAGTCAGTAAATCGTTGCTTGAACAAAATTTCCATGGATTAATGTGGAGAGCAGGCAACATCCCATACGATGAACTAAAAAACACTCTAAGTGGTGTATTCTTCGGAGCAGAGATTTATGTAAAGGATCTGGAGAAAAGTAAATGGTTGAAGAGATTTTTCCCCGACAAGTAAGCTATTTTTGTTATAAAATTATTTTCATAAAAAGGTTTTCTCATAATATTTTCTTAATTTTCAGATTAGTTATTAATATCGAGGATATGGGATACCCTTCGTTGAAAAGTCTACCTGCAGAATCAGTCTCGTGTACCAGCCATACTGCTTGTAACTTTCCAGTATGCGCACTTCGAAACGCGCTGGTCATGAAAAGATGGATGCTCGAGCAGCACCATATCAAAAACATGAAGGAAATATCAGAATCCTATCACTTTATGTACATTTGAATTATATTTTGTACAATTATTATTATAAGGTAATAAACATTTTTCTTTTATTAAATTTTGCGGTTATATTTTTTATCCAAAAAATTTCATTGCATGTTAATAATTATACGTGAAATATTAATATATATTATTTAAAAAATATATGAAATAGTAATAAATACATAATAAATGAATATATTTGTTCATATGTTAAAAAATATTGGTGGCCCTGAAAAGGACCGATTGGTTTAGTTATGAAAAAGACTGATTAAATCGTAAGTCGGCGACGAATTCGCCTTCGTGGCTCATCACTGTCGTCACGAAGTCGCTTCTGCGGCATCTTCCGCGGTGACATCGTCCCTGAGGAGACGGTGATGCAAAGTGGCGGCGACCCTGACTCGATAACATCAAGCTTCTTCTTAGGTTCTGGAGAGAAGCATGAGGATTTCAACTCATACTTCTCCAAAAATCCTGGAGAGAAGCAAGAGGGCACCGGCGAGAGCGATGACGGTGGTGACAGCGGCGACAACACGAGCGGCGAACAGTCGGGTAGACGCTCGACGAAGAGCGGCGATGGATAAGGCCGCTGTTGAGGCGTGAATCTCGGCGAAGCAAACGGCAACTTGATGGGCAATGATGTAGCCAGCGGCTCCATCAACGCCGACAGAAACTCGTCGTCGCTATCCATCGCGAGGCCAATCTCCCAATCGAAGTCGGCCTCACTCCACATTGTTTCCAGGTTGTTGCTCGATAAGTCCATGTTAGCGAGTGATAATTACTCGATAAACTGGGTTGCTTTTATAATGAAAGCGCGGACCTACGCGACACTTGCTGCGCGATGGGGGTAAAGAAGTGTGTGCGCTCCCCCTCCACACCCTTGATTGGAGCAGCCCTAGGGAGAGTATAAAGAAGCGCGTTTCTCATCGTTCTGCATCATTCATCGCAATGGAATTCCTTCAAGATCTCCTTGACGACGAGTCTCTCCGAGAAGCAATGCTCGAAGGCCTGGCAGCGTTGGAGGATTGCGCGCCATTTGCGCTGGAGGAGATACCCGAGCTGCCTTCTCCTCTGGCTTTCGACGCCTGGCTCATGAGCCTCGAGCTAGAAGAGGAGGAGCAGCAACGAGTGCCTACTCCTCCATTCGCAGTGGGATCGCCGCCATCGCCTTACCAGCTGCGAAGGCCGCACGTTGAGCAACCTCCTCCGAACCTTGCGATACAAACGCCACCAGCATCGCCGCCGTCATTCATGCTGTTCGAGCCGCATGAAGGGCGGTATTATGAGGTGCCGGCGGAGCTTGCACAGTTTCATGCAGCTGATAAGCCACCGCAGCCGAAGGAGGAAGACGAAGATGCTGACGATGAGATGGAGGTCACGCATGATCTTTGTTGTAGGCCTCGAAAGCGACGTCATCCTCGCAATGACAGGTCGCCATCACCATTTCATCGTCGCCTCGCCATATAATCGATCCTTTTTAGGACCAAACCCAATCAGCCTTTTTAAGGCCAATCCAATCGGCCCTTTTAAGGGCCCTATATATTTAACTTATGAACAAAATTATTTATATTATAATCAGCTTTTTAAAAAAAAAAAAATTCGAGTTAAGGAAAAAATAATATGGAGAGAGATCTCCATAGAGAGAGAATTTCTTATTTGAGTTTCAATGTATAGGGGATTCTTGTAAGACTACAGTCACGTAAATATAACTTCGCTACATGCGAGCGAGCGAGAGAGAGAGAGAGAGAGAGAGAGAGAGAGAGAGAGAGAGAGAGAGAGAGAGAGAGAGAGAGAACATACGCTCCCTGCGTGTAAGTGCCTTTAAATGAAAATATGACGCCTATGCTATTTGACCGTCAGATTCTTGTACGCTCTGTATAATATAGTTTCTCTAGTCAAACATCAAAACAAAATAAGCAGGTGATACCTTGAGACAATGTACTTTACATCTGAAGGTCAAATAGAAAAACATAACCCGCTACGTGCGAGCTTCTTCGAGTGCAGATATATGTGGATAAGGATTTATGAAAGGTGTTTATATATATATATATTAAATATTTTGTTCAACGTTATAAAATATTAGTGGCCCTGAAAAGGGCCGATTGAAAAAAAAGTTTAATATTAGTCGTCGTCGTCGTCGTCGTCGTCATCGTCGTCGTCGTCGTCGTCATCGTCGTCGTCGTCGTCGCCGTCGTCGCCGTCGTTGCCGTCGTTGCCGTCGTGATCGTCGTCGTCGTTGTCCTTGTCGCCGTTCTTGTCGTCGCTACCACCTCTCCATCGAAGAGAAGCTTCCTCACGCGGTCCTTCCGTTTTTTTAGGACTGGCTGCTGAGGAAGTCGTCTCCGAGGTGTCGCTGGATGAGCGGGGATCTTGAGGATGCCCGTGATGCGTTCCCGCTCCCAACGCGCTACCTCGGCCTCGCCGATAGCGTCTAATCCTACTCGATGTGGTGACCTCGGCCCGTCCGCCAGCACTGTAGGTCGTGGACGAAACTCGGAAAGCGGGTGTCGTCGGTCGTAATAAAGGACGACCACCCGAGGTTTCGGCGGCTTCGGCGATGATGGTGGTTGCGGCGGTGGTGGTGCATGGCGACGTCTATTGCGGGCAAGGCGTTGTCGCTCAGAGCGCTGTCTCTTCCGTTTCATCGTGACAGATGAACTGATGCGCTGAGTCGCGCGCTCGTGCATTTTATACATGTTGCGAGGGCCGCAGAGCGCGAGCGCGCGTGCGCGTAAAGGAGAGGGGAGAGATTGAACTAAGAGAGAATTATTTGCTCAACGTTATAAAAAATTGGTAGCCCTTACAAGGACTGATTGAAAACGTCCTCAGAGGAGAGAAATTGCTCAAAATAATTCGAATTGAGCTTCGACTACTTTTTTTCATATTGTTGCAATTATGATGGGCTAAACAGCCTGAAAAACATCACAACAATGAAAAAAAGTAATGCAATTACCGATACACGAAGGCGCGTTGGAGATGTATCGATATACGTTCGATAATGCGCACGCGCGCGCGCGCGAGAGAGAGAAAGAGAGACGATCCTCGCGCACGTCGTACACCCGGATAGCGACAGCGTGATTGCATTAGGCTTTTTAACTGTTGCGGGTATCCAAAAGCTGAACAGCTGGAAGCGCACCGCAACAATTAGAAAGCCTAATGTAGCCATAAGCTGCACATAACCTCGCGTGCGATACAGAGAGAGAGCGAGCATGACGAGCGAGAATGAGAGAGGATCCTCGCGCACGTCGTACACGAGAAAGAGAGAGAATCCGCGCGCGCGCGCACACGTCATACACGTGAGAGAGGATGCTCGCACATGCACCGAGACGAGAGTCCTCGCGCGTATACGCCGTACACGAGGAAAGTGACAGCGTGACTGCAATAGAGTTTTCAATCGTTACGAGGTATCCAGAAGCTGAAGAGCTGGAAGCGCACCGCAACGATTGAAAAGTTTAATGCAGTCATAAGCTGCACATAACCTCGCGCATATGAGAGAGAGAGAGGATTCTCGCACGCACACCGAGACGAGAGAAGGCGGATACTCGCGTACACGTCACTCGTACCTCGAGACGAGAGAGAGATCCGCGCACGCACCGAGATACGAAAGGGTCCGCACGACACCGAGATAGATAGAGAGAGGGGGGGGAGAGAGAGAGAGAGAGAGAGAGAGAGAGAGAGAGAGAGAGAGAGAGAGAGAGAGAGAGAGAGAGAGAGAGAGAGAGAGAGAGAGAGAGAGAGAGAGAGAGAGAGAGAGAGAGAGAGAGAGAGAGAGAGAGAGAGAGAGAGAGAGAGAGAGAGAGAGAGAGAGAGAGAGATAGATAGATAGATAGATAGATACGATTTATTTGCCTTCGCGGCAAAATAATTAATACAGAATTTATACAGTGTATAACTTAAAATAAAATACAGTAAAATAAGATATAATAAAAATATATAAAAATAAAAGTAATACAACCTGATACAAATATATAAATTATACATAAAAAAAAAAATAATAAAAAAATAATAAAAAAGAACCATAGGATAAAATAAAAATAAAATACATAAAAATCATTAAAAATCACGAGGACCCTTCATTAAGACAAAATAAATAAATAAAACTAGAGAAAATATCACAGCTGGTACTATACGCTAAAAGGAAAATAATTACAGTTATACATTAACCATTTCATAAAATATCACAGTAAGGTATCACAGCCGCTTAGTCAAAAAATCACAGATCAAAGTTAATCCGCAGTCTAATACTAAACTAGATAAAGGTCCCCGCACTGGCAGCTCTAAGCATCCTTATAGAGAGGCTAGGCGTCGAGATCAAGCAGGTGTTGGCGCACAGCCCTCTTGAATGATGAAAGTGATGGAAGGTAGCGCAGAGAGGGGGGAGGGAGTTCCAAAAGCGGGCACCCTGAGCCAGAAACGCTCTATCACCCGTCTTATAGTTCAAGGCAGGGAAAGCAAGCTCCGGCTGCACTCCCCTGCTTGTTGGCCTAGGCTTGTGCACCGTAAAAAAGGCAGCCAAGTAACTGGGCTCACGCATCCGAATTATTTTATATAGTAGCAGGGCTGCGAAGTAGAATCTGCGTGAGTCCATACGGAGCCAGCCCAGACGTCTCAAGTAGGGGTGATATGCTCATCCCTCCTAGCCCCAGTAACGTACCTCACACATGAATTGCTCAATCTTTGCACTCTCGCTCGCTGTTCGTCAGACGCGTCCAAGTAGACCACCGTACAGTAGTCAAGGTGGGGTTGAACTAGGGACTCGACTAATCTTTTGCGGAGAATCTCGGTGGTACACGCCCTAATAAACCGCAAACTGTATAGGGCTTTATTGACTTTCTTTGTGAGTTGGTCAATGTGCGGTTTCCATGTTAATTTACTATCCAGTGTAACACCGAGACTCGCAACTTCGCTACTGAAGGGGATGCGTTCTCCAGGCCGCACACCAATACCTGGCAGATCTAATGAGTTTATATGATTAACTCCTACCCTGGAGCCGAATACAATGGCTTTGGTCTTACCAGCATTGAGGTGCAGGCCCGAGTTCGCCGCCCATTCAGCCACCATTTGCGCCGCATGGGACAGCCGATCAATACCCTCCAGAATTTCGTCTTTTGTCGTGTGTAAGTAGATTTGAAGGTCATCTGCGTAAAATATATGTCTGATAGTATTACCGTCAAGTACGTCACGTAAGTCGTTAACGTAGAGACAAAAAAGCAGTGGACCCAGGACAGATCCCTGTGGAACTCCCAGATTGGTTTCTAACCAGTCAGAGTTACCTTTGCTATTTGAGGTGACTATCTGGGTACGTCCTTTCAGATATGATTGAATCCACAGGAGAGCTGCCCTGGAGAACCCCAGCCGACAGAGCTTACGCAGAAGCGCTGTTGGTGAGATGGTGTCGAAGGCTTTGCTGAAGTCGAACAGTAGCAGTAACGTCAGTTGTCTATTGTCGATGCCTATACGTATATCGTCGGTTAGCTTGAGAAGTGCCGTTTGCGTGCTGTGGTGCTTGCGAAATCCGGCCTGGAGGGGGTCAAGTAAGTTATTGCTATTAAGATACTCCGTGATTTGGTTGTGGGCAATTTTTTCAAGCACCTTAGAAAGAAAGCAGAGTAGTGCTATAGGACGAAAGTCCGAGACTGTAGACGGCGATGCAATTTTCTTGAGTGCAATTACCTGTGCCTGCTTCCAGGAGCCCGGAAAAATTCCCTGAGCGAAGGAGGAGTTGAAAATTCTGACCAAGTAGTCACCAATGACAGGGAGAGCCTTCACGACCACCTCCCGAGGAATTCCGTCCACCCCTTTTGCCTGTGAGGAGAAGTGAGAAATTGCAAGAATTACATCACTCAGTGTAACCTGTTTAAAGGAAAAGCCCTCCTCACTTGTTAGTAAAATAGTGTCCATAGCTTCTTCTATGTTTTCAAGGGGGACACGGAGATTCCAGCGAAGTGAGCGTTTAACTCTCCCGGCGTGAAGCCGCAAAGGTCCTCCTCTTTTCGCTTTGGAATAAGGCCGAGTTTACGCATTTCCTTCCATATATCCTTGTTAGCATCAAGAGCGTCTGAGAGATGCTTGTGAAGGAAGGAGTTACGCTCTTGAGCAAAGCGTGAGTCGACCTCATTGCTGAGCCGAAGAAACTCATCGAACACTGCCGCTCGCCCAGTGCGTTTGTAACGCCTATGGGCCGCATTACGTTTGTTGATTAGTTCCCTCAGCTCAGGACCAATCCAAGGAGCATTATTTCGACTGGGTTTCACAGTTTTTAAAGGCGCTAAATCGTTTATGACAGAGTTAAGGTTTGCGTTTAAGGAATCTAGTGCTCCCTCCAAATCAGATTCAATCGAATTCATGCCTACCCAATCGCAGCGCGCAAGCAATTCATTGAGAGATGAAGGGCATACGTTTTTATAATCTCTGTAGGAGAAGGACTTCCCTAGTCGCGCTGGCACAAAATAGTTGATGGTAACATCAATGATAGCATGCTTACCGAAACTGGGCAGGTGTTCATTCGCATAGTCAAGTACCTCGTCGTTTTCGTCCGTGAGGATTAAGTCAATCCATTTGTGAGACGTGGGCGTGTGATGTGTTGGGCCATGCTGCACAATATGTAATGACAACTCTGTGGCAAGGTTTCTGATGGAATATGCATCAGCATCGGACGCCGAGGACAAGTCACCATTCAGATCCCCATGATAAACTTGTGACTATACTCACTACTCAGGTCGCGCCAAACATCGAAAAGGCCGGTGTCCTTTTGCATGGCAATGTGTGGAGGTCTATAAATGACACCGACCAAAATGGGAGGAAAGGAACCCTGCTGCACACGACAGAATAAGTACTCAGGGATTGAGGGTTTTCCCAGTCCCTGAGTCATAGATGACGCCAGTTTCGTGATGGTGAAGTCGTTTCGTGCATACAGAGCAACTCCGCCCCCATTTATATTACGATCCTGCCTAAGCACTGAGTAGCCATCAATCTGAATGAGACTGTCATCAACGTCAGGTCCAAGCCAAGATTCAGCTATGCCAAAGAGGTGGTAGGAGGGATCTTCAACCAGGTACAGACGGAGCTTATTTATACGAGGTCTGATTGAGTTAATATTAAGAAACCCAGCCTTGAGAGGACATCCACCCCCCGTCCCCTTGCAAGCAGTCGATCCCAGTCATGATGTAGGCGCCGACCCAACAACCTCTTCTGCTCCCTGCCTCGCAACAACTATGTCGTTGTTAGTGGCTGCAGCATTTGACGGATTGCTTTTGGGCAGATGTTTTTTTTTAGCAGACTGGCACGTCGTTTGAATGACTTGTAGGTCGGATGCTGTGGCGAAGATATGCGCACGCTCGCCCCCTTATGCCTAGCCAGGAATCTACCACCCGAGTGCCACACATATTTAAAGCCCAGCCCCTGGGCGATGGACCTCAGGCTCTTAAATTCCTGGAACTTATCATGGGGCAACATCTCATTTATGAATATTTTATGGTGTGGCACACAAGCAGCTAAAACCGGGCCAAGCATTTCGGGATCGATGTTACTTGTGGTAAAGTAAGAATTGGCGAGCGAGCGCTTAGCTCGCATCACATCCCTGACCAGGCTCGGGCTGCTGAGCCTTACTATGCAGGAGGGCAATGCGCCTGCTCGCGACCCCAAGCCTCCCGCCGCCTCACCTCCATTTCTCTCAGACGGGTTCCGGACCACCAAGACACGCGTCCCAAGAATATTATCGCTGTTTAATGGGGATAAATGGTTCCGAGCACCGCGAAGGCGATTTGGTTGGTTAATACCTCCGTGTATACAAAATCCTTCTTTAAAATACCATTAAGTACCACCTCGCAGGACTCAGATCCATCAATCCCAGAACACGCGGAAGAGGCCCCAGGGCCCGGCTGAGAGGACGGGCATAATAGCACTGAATTTGTGCTGGCAGCGGAAGTAGAGCTGCCAATGTCACCTACTTCACGTCTATTAAAAATTAAGCTATTTAAATTCGCTGGCTCCATGTGAGCACGCTGGAGCTTTTCGAAGCTGCTAAACGCTTTGTCTAATTTATCTTTTAGTGAAGAGTTGGCCTCGAGAAGCAGCTGGCACTTGGAATCAAGGGACTCAAGTAAGCAATTTTGGTTGCTCACCTGCTCCTCGACAACAGAGACCCGCGTGGGCAGCTCCGCATTATTGATTTGACCCTCATCGCAGTGAGTGGTGTCGGCGCTGCACGACGCGGGGCTCCGGCTGCCAAGGAGCTTGAGTTCGTCCAACTGCCTCTCGAGCATGTCGAAACGCTGAAAAAGAGAGCTCCAGCGTGCTTACAGGAATTAAAACATTTGTCACACCAACCAGGTTTACATCCCCCAGCGGCGGGGTAGTATCTGGTTGGTGGCGGAAGATTGCGCAATACTTGAGCTCGCCACTGCCGATGAAGTATCTCCCGTAACTTCGCAGATTTGTGATGCGTCTTTTGGCGCCTGAGTGTCGGTGACCCGTCCGGTACTCTCACTCAGAGCAGACTGCGCCTGTGGGCAGTTGGCCCGCTCGGCACCTCTCTCTGGCGCTCCTGGCCCCTGCGCTCCAGCTACCTGCCCGGCAGACTTAGCCACACTGGTAGCGAGTAGCGCGCACGACCCATGCGCGCTACTATTACGCGCGGAGAGCTTGGCAGCCGGCGTCGATGAGCCGAGAGGCGTATGATGGTGGGAGGCGGCAATATTAGATGTATTGGGCGTGCGTCGTTGCGACAACGATGCACGCTTGCTCACCTGCGCACTCTTCGGCTTGATGAAGGATGACGCCTCTGCTGACGTTGGTCTCTGCTCCGCAATGCGGCATAGGTCACACGGGGCACTCTTTTTCTTGCCGGAGCATTTGGCATGACACGGCTGGCCACATATCGGGCATAATCCCAGCACTCTCATCGATGACTCACCGCATACAGCACACCTCTTCTCCATGTTCCACTACAATAACACACGATCGCCTCTGTGATTGTTGACAGCTTTCCGTCTGCTGTCGGTTGGCCCGCTGAATTCAAAATTCGCCGTTGGGATAATTAGAAAGCTGCCGCAGTAGGAACCGTGCGCCGACTTGCAGTGTGGTGCAGTGCAGTGGAGGAGTGGTGGCCAGCAAATGCTGATACGTGGTGTTGGTGCTGGTGATGGAGTTAACACTCACCGATGGTGAAGGCCGGGATTTGCTCGTTGATGGTAGCTATGATTGCCAGCCTTGGAGGTTAGGGCAAGTGTCTTCAATAGAAAAGTAACTCCTGGCTCATAGGACACCGTGTAAAACATGGGCCCTTAGGCGAGGAGCTTGAGAGCCGGTGGAGCCACTTTTCTGTCAACAAAGCACTCCAAGGAGTGAAAGAATATTTCAGAAATGCACGAAAAAGTCGGGAGCAAAATTCAAAGATGTTGACACTTACCCGTCCAGAGAGAGAGAGAGAGAGAGAGAGAGAGAGAGAGAGAGAGAGAGAGAGAGATTGGGTCTTTATTGGCACCTTGGGGTAGTACCCCGTCTCGTGCTTAGAGAAAAATACAGTAGCGTGAATTATACAAAATAAATGAATACTGCAAAAAAAGTTACAAAAAGTAAATACAATGGAAAAAAAATAATCACAGGTACATAAATAAATACTATAAAGCGCAATCGCAATCGTGATATACAAAAACGCAGGCTCAAAAGTGAATAAGAAAAAGAATATAACAAGAATATAAAAATATAAACGCAAAGACAAGTAATAAAGACAAGCAATATACAACGAGCGACTTTAGGGGTATAACGAAACATACAAAAAAAAAAACGCAAGAAAAATATGTTAGACGTAAGCATCTAGAGGCGGGCACGTGGGAGAGCCAGTGATTGCGTCAGGGAAAAAAGCATGCGAGACGGCAAGCCTTCGTCTCGAACACGCTGATTCCAGTCCGTGACGTCACGTCTGAAGAAGGCATCGCGTAGTATTCGCTTAAAAGACATGATGTTAGTGGAGGAGAAGTCGACGATACGGATCAAATTTAACAGGTTCATGGCTTCGAGGGCAAACGCATGCTTATAAGCCTCGGTCCGCGCTGTAGGAGGCTCGAACGGTTGCGGTGGACGTCTGTCAGAGCGGCGCAGGTCAATGTCGATATTCAGCCTACAGTTGAAGCGCTCGACGAGGTACTGCGGCTGCGCATTTGCCACAACTTTGTAAGCCTGAAGGCCGATGGCGTATTCGCGTCTCCGTTGAGCCGAGAGCCACCCGAGCGCGAGTCTGTAGGGCGTGACATGGTCACGGCGAGGTATACTTCCGACCGTAAACCGCACGCAGGCGTTTAGAGTCCTCTCTAATTTCTTAACGCGTTCCTTGTCGAGGTGATTATAAACCGGGCAGGCATAGTCGAGCATCGGGAAGACAAGACTTTCCGCAAGGTGTTTCCGGATGTCTCTGGATAAGGCATGGCGAAAAAAGCGTAAGGTGAAGAGTGTGCCAAATACCTTGCGCGTGACATGCCTCGTATGTGCTTGCCAATCCAGGGTGTTTGTGAAAGTGACCCCGAGGCTCCACGCTTCAGTGACATATGGCAGTGCATGGCCATCAATTACTACCCGGGGTAGGATCTCGAGATCGAGTTCGCGGGTATAAAACTCGCTACCGATGACAATCACTTTGGTTTTTCCGGGATTTAGAAGGAGGCCGTTTGCACGGGCCCAATCTGCGACTGCTTGCGCGTCTTGGTTTATGCATCCGAGTGCGTGATGGAAATCAGCCGGGAAAAAATGATGGTAAAGCTGAGTCTCATCGGCGAAGATCATAACTTTAGAAAATCGTACCGCTGCCGGGAGGTCATTTATAAAAATGGCGAAGAGCAGCGGGCCAAGGACGCTACCTTGCGGGACCCCCGACACGGCGCGCAGCCAGTCAGATATTTTTCCATCCGCGTCGATAACGGCCTGAAGCCGGTCAGCCAGATATGTGAAGAACCATCGCAATGCGTGGGTGGAGAGGTTAATGGCTCTAAGTTTGGCGAGGAGAGTAGCGTGTGGAATCGAGTCAAAGGC